>JAMZEH010000039.1:1570000-1590000 GCA_024699665.1 Ostrea denselamellosa
TTCTAAAATTAGATCAGTTATTTTTGACAAGATACTGATTTCTAAAATTAGATCAGTTATTTTTGACACGATACCGATATCTAAATTTTTGACGAGATTCTGATATCTACAATTAGATTAGTTATTTTTGATGATATACTGATATCTAAATTTTTGATGGCTACTGATATCAAAATTTTTGACGAGATACCACTATCTCACTTTACCTGTAAGATGTGGAGCTTGCCAATCCATCGACATCCATCCTTGGAATTCCGACACCGCACCAGGCTGTTCATGACTTCCGTAGTTAAATCCTCATCTGGATAAATCTGTAACGAGATCACAAGCTGCTACAATATCCTCTTGTCCAGGATGCACAACATTATCTCTTTCAGACCACATGCTGCCACTGTTGAATTCTCACGAACCAAATGTCACCAGAATATTCACATCCACTGAAGTTTTAGTCATTAAATTCCGTATCAACATAAAATAATTGTTTTGAGTAAATAAGTCAAAAATTCAATCAAAAAGCAATTGTAAACCATGTTGGCAATAACTCTGGCTTGAGACCATAAACAGGTTTTCAATACGGTGGTACCTATCAAATATCTCTCAAAGTAGTTCACAAGATATTCACATAAAAAAAAACCTCATTAATTATTGACATTAGGGATCAACCAGATGAATACAATCCTTACTGTACACCAATTAACACAGCCTCAGAATACAATCTGAAGCATCAAATGAATTTTTGATGCTAATGACAAACATTGAATCCTGTTGAATAGCATGTTCCATACAGGCTGATAGATGCCCTTGTCATCTATCTACATGCTAGAGTAACCAGCCGCTTGCCTCACATCTTAATAACTTCAGTTTCTATCCGACTTTTCTGTTATTCATTTTTAGAATTGTTTTGTTTAAGTTTCTTTGTGACATTGCTGACCTGGGTGATCATTTCCCCCCCCCATATTCTCCATATGTCTTTTAAAGAGTTTTAACCTGGGTGATCATGTTTTTCTTCCATTCTCCACATCTATTATGAAATTTGTCTTAAAAGAGTTTTAAATTTCAAACCATCTTGAGTGTCATCTGTAAACAGGTATATTATATTTTAAAACCGCTTTGTGATTTAAAGATTCAAGACCATTTTTTTTTTTTTGTAAATGTCTTAAATTGTCTGAAAATTAGTTTGAATCAATTAACACTCTTTTAATCCACTCAGATTGATTGATTATTTATTGCTTTCCACCACACTCAACAATTTTTCAGTTATCTGGTGGTGTCCACTTTTTGTTGGTGGAGGAGAGAACCCAGATATAATGTACCTGGGAAGAGACCACCGACCTTCCGCAAGTAAACCGGCAAACTTGTTCACATAACGCCGCGGCCGAGATTCGAACACGCGCCGACAGAGGTGAGAGGCCTTGTGATTTTGAGCCCGATGCTCTAACCACTCCGCCACGGAGGCCCCATTAATCCACTCAGAAATAAACAACAAAGGTAGTTATACAGACTGCCACAGTGTGATGTGCTGACTCGAAATCTTTTAAAACACTATACAAAATCTGCAGAATCCATAGAAACATAATATACAAATGCCTATAAACTCAGCAAAACTCTATCATAAACTGCATAATGAGGTTGCCTTCATTGATTTCCATTTGTAGAGATGATTTCTGATGGATGGGCCTCCATTTTCACACATGAATTAATTGACTGACTGCATGTTTTCACAAACACACAGCTGTCACTCTTCTATACTGGTCTTTGAACAAAATAGCAGATAAACAGCCCCTCCATATCACACTGTACCTGGATCATTCTATCTAGAGTTCTCCATAATCTCCAAAAATCTCCTCTAATATCAAAAACTGTGCAACCATAGAATCCTCTTAATATCAATGTTGTTTGTAAAACATAGAGCCCATATTTATCAATGTTAACAACATGTGACTGTTGAGGAAGCAATTCTTGCATCTGATAAAATCTTCCTGTTCTATTTTTCTAAATGATGTTTAAGAAATCCATATCTTTATTTATTACCTTATGAGAAAATAAAGTTCTTTTCTGATCAACGAAATCGAGTTATTACCCTGCAAATTTTCATACGAAATGAGGAATAAGATTTCACTTTGTAATCAAAATACTATATTTCAGTTAAAAACTACACAGGGAAATTATTACATCCCTCCATGTAAATATAGATGGTGAGAATGAAATTATTATTATTATTATTATGTACCAAATTTCTTGAGAACTTTTTTCATGTATAAAACACATTCAAAAGTACTTTACATCATAATAAAATGCCGTATCATATAAAAAATACCAAACATATAAAACAGACTTTTTTTTTCTTTTTTTTAGATAAGTAATATTAAATGAGTCCATAAATTACACTATAATCTAAAACAGTTTAAAATTGTTAAACACAGAGCTAGATATTACATGTAGTAAAATCAGTCTGAATAAAATTTTAGGAACAAGTGAGTTTTTAGGGCTCTCTTAAACACGGGCAGGGATGCGGAGTTTCTTAGTGTGTTTGGTAGGGCATTCCAGAGTTTTGGTGGAGTTGTCATGAATGCACGATCACCATACGTCACAGTTCTAGTTCTCTGTAATAATGAAGAGAAGTGGGGCACACTGTAGACAGGAGGGGGATATGATTGCTGTTTACCACCACCCCCTCCCCCCCCCCCCCCCCACTATGAGTAACTTTCATCTCTAGCTCCCACTGTCACAATCCTCACCCCCTCCCTCTCCTCCATGTGATCTTCAGTTTCCTTCCTTATCTTCCTGTTGCCATTTTCTTCTCTCAATTTTTTCTTTCTCCACTGATTTTCAAACTGCATCCTAACTCAACCCAACCCCCTCCTCCCTCAACACTGGTGGTCTAAAACACATTAATCTTGACAGATTTTTTTTTCAAGATAGCATTATACAAATTCTAATAATTGATAACAATACTTCAATTGCTCTTGCAAAGAAAATGTTTTGTAATCTGCTAACAACAGGAAACTACCACAAATAACCAGAATTACCTCTGTATTGAGAATCCCATCCATCTTTGTCAATGGATTATCAATTCTCAGTCTGCCTCTTTAATTTCATTGCATGTTTCCAATAACTTTGGTGTTACAGCTCCTGTGTCAATTCAACAGGTTCCTGCTAGTTTGTAAGCACCTGTTCTGTCCATCACACCAGATCAATGTTTTATGGGGTATTACAATGGTGGTGGTCAGTACACCATCAAATGAGTTGGTTATCCATAGAAACACCCTTTTGACCTGTCCTCATGATATAATACTGGCTCTTCAGAATGATTTACTCAGAGTAAAGCAACAGGCTATAAAGCTCCCCACAAATGATTTCCCACTGTACACCATCACTACCCACGAATAAACAGCCACTATCAGAACTCAACATCTATCCTAATTGTCTGGTCTTCACAATGGTAGGTATATTAGATAGATAAATCTTTAAATTCGACCCTAAAATACTTGGGGATGTTTTGCTGCTACTCTGTCAAAACATATAACGACCTCCGGGATTCATCAAGATATCTCAACTCCAAAAACAACTGGACTGGAACTTGCAGGAAAAGGTGATCCCTAATGGTACCTGACAAGAAGTTGACATACCTCTAAACAAAACTGCATGTGCCTCTTACCTGAAACATCATAGAGGCTCCATCAAACCAGTATTCTGAAATTCATCTCTCCTCACTAAACCATTCTGGTCAAGCCTGGATCAAATGTACAGTTTAATGGAGAAGAAAATTAAGTAATGCACAGGCCTACTAGCCAGATGATCCAAATAATATACCCCAAATGAGATTCTTATCTCTAAACTCAGCAACAAGTCACTTCAGAGCTGCGTTAAGGGCAGATCTTTATTCTCAAACTCCCTGATGTTTGGTCCAGATCATGTTGGTGAACCAGGCATGTATTGATTGGGAGTCATATTAATAAAAAAAAAACTTCTGAATGATTTACTGCAAGAGCAATGCTGATTTCATCAACTGCGGCTCAGCCCAGTGAACTAAATAACCCTCTTCTTTTAATGACAGTATTATGAAGCAGCATCCATATGATAACAGAGGTTACCATTATGTCCCATCTTCAAAAGGTAATCTGATTCACCTCACAAAGAGCAAACTATAACAGGCCAGCAGCAGCGATCCCTGTATTCCTTCGACATCTGTAAGCCCCTATTTAGACTCAGCAGGCAGGGAAGTTCAACCCAATATGGTAAATGCTTTACATCTGGCATGAACACGAAAATTTACCTGAGCATTATACAATTAAACTCTTACCTGTGCATAGTCCAATGGTCTGTCATCTTCGGGACATTTTGATACCCCACCACTGCAATTATAAAATGCACGTTATCAGTATATATCGGTAAAATATGTCTCATTGATCAATATAATTATACATACATGTGGTTTACAAATTTTTTTTTTACTGTGAACCAATTGTCTGGACCTGTTAGCTAACAAAATCTATTTAAACAGAGACAATATTCCACAAAGAAACCCACGTCAAACAAAGAGGCCAATTTGGAAGACGAGAAAGTGCAAAGAATTAAAGGGTTCAGCCATATTTAACAAACTCAGGGGGAATCCCTCAATCTGAAAAATCTAAATAAAAAATTGCTTGGGCAGCTAGTATCAAATACTAAACAGCCATCACACATAATGATGGCATTAAATCACCCTCCTAGAGATTCAATGAATCACTGCATAAAGGTTTAGTCTAAATGATATCCACATATTGATCCAAAACCCAGTTATTCATTAGATATTGAAACACAAAATTGTGGAGCTGAATTGACAATCTTTTTTTATCAACATACATTTCTAATTGCATTCACAAATTTAAGACCGTAAACTGAGAATACACTTAACTATAAGTCGAAATTTCAAATCCAGCTAACTTTTGAAATAATTTTCATACACATAAAATTTTCCATATATGTTCATGTATAATATTTTTAATAACCAGCAGTTGGGTTTTTGGTTTTTTTTAACATCTGTGGTAGATAATCTTTAAGATATTAAAGTAATCCAAATATTGACTTTAAGACGGTCTTGGCAGATGTAGGACGACGTGTTGTCAAGCAGTTAACTGTAACTAAGGAGGCCATTGTTTCACTTTATTGTTTATGTTACTATGTATATTGATATGTGATGTAACGGCAGGACATTACAATGTGTAATATACACAGGCAAAAAAACAACAACAACAACAACAAGCCAATTCATGCATGCATACTTACTAGCAAAGAACCCTCGGCAAATTAGAATTATGACGGTTTCATACATTATTGACAAGAACAACCTTGAATGACAGCCAAAGAAGAATCTAAAGGAGAGGGAAAAACCAGCCCTCATTATAAAAAAAACTGTCAGAGGTACAATCAGAAAACAACTCTTCTGTACAAACTCAACACATGTAGACTTCAAGAATTTTTTTTTTTCAAAGACAAGATATGCTGAAGGAACACAAATGCCCCTGCTGGTTGCCAGCTAAATTGTAAGAGTACATGCAGTCAGTCACAGCACTGTTTTACAAATCATGAAAATTAAGCAGAATGTGTCACTTTACCAAGAACTCTTTACTGGATGTGAAACCCAAAACTAAAAACAACTATACATAGTTGATAAATCACCTATTCATCAAAAACTGCTCACAACTTTTCTTTCATTTCAATGTAAATTTATGTTAGTTAAATATCAAACTAACATAAAGCAAGGTTTTAATCAGCACACAGAAAGATATATTACAATCGAGATGACAAAAAATTCCTTTCAAATTTGAAAGTCCTCATTAGATACAGCTTCAACTTCAAACTCAGTTTTATGAATGTAGAGTGTGGAAAACACTAAATTTTATAGAACATTAACAGTGAAAGGTTGTATCTCTGTGGAAAATTAGTAACTGGATCAAAATTCAAACATGATCTTTAACTCAAAAAATGCTAAAAAAAAAACAAAACAAAAAAAAAACACAAAAAAACCCCGACAAACAGTATCACAAAAAAATATTTGACAACAACAAAGAGTGATGGATGATTATATACAAAAAGTTCCAGACATTTCACGTGCCAAAAATACAAAGTTATACCCAGGGTACAGTATACTGACTAAAACAAAACATACTGACATCTTAAATCTTCACAGGCATGTGGTGTGTGTGTGTGTATGTGTATGTGTGTGTATGTGTGTGTGTGTGTGTGTGTGTGTGTGTAATATCACACAACATTAGCCGTGTTCAACTGTAAGCTAACTACAACATGATCATGCATTCAGCGGGATAAGAAATTTAGAAATTTAACACTTTTATCATACATGACTTTACTTGCAAATTTAAAGTCACCCTCATACATAATACACACACCCACCAAAGTCTTCTCAGAATTAAATGTCCCCAGTCCAGATGATAATTAGTGGTTACAAAGTAAACAGATCCCCTTTGTGGTTATAGCTTTCTGTTAAGGTCCAGTGTGATTAAACCCTGGACTCCCAGCTAAGAAAATCACACCAAACTGAAAATCTCATCAAATCTGACATCCACCCAAAAGAAGGAGGAAACTAGCTGGCAGTATCTGACACACAGCCTGTATTGATCAACAATTTGAGATTTTTATCCAAGAGGCATAAAATATTGATCTCATGCAATATTGTGGTTTTTTTAATTCTCAGTAGCACAGATGCTTGACATCATCTGTTAGCAGTAAAACTAGATCCATAGTTCATATCAGCCAGCAGTGTTACTAACATTCACCCGGGTGTTTGACACAGAATCACTGCTGGACATCAAAATGCACTTAATTATTACCAACCAGCAGAACTGATGTCCTCATCACGGAATGCTTGCGCTAATCTCTTTAGACAAGTGGACTATAGGGGAGTCAGCTACATCCACAGATGTAAGCCATGTTTGTCCACTTCTCTAAAGAATTAATGAAACCAGAGATTACAAGATATTTCAACTGTATCAATCAATATATGTTATGAAATATAATCCGGCAATTCATTCCAAATTACGTCTTTCATAAATTTGAAAGCCCTGTATGAGGGGCATTAGCTGACAACTCTTGTGCTTAATGGTCTTTTCACTTTTAGAAGATACTATACATATTATCTTAAAATGATCATTTAAACTGTTTATTTAATTGTAGATTCCTTATTGTACATTAGTTAACATTAATCATGTTAATTTGCAAGATGTCCCTCTCACAAAACCCAAAACTACTGTTTTCATTTATAAGTCATTGAAAACACATTTTTTCCATCAGGTTTTCAGTAACTAGCCTCCATCAAGTTGAGATGGGTTTATTTTATCTATCTATATATATATATACTTTTAATTCATCCACAAAAAAATCAACATTATCTCATCATCTTTACTTTAATATGTCCTGAAAATGATGTTTTATACTTATTTACGAACATATATCTCGTAGCATATGCATTGTATCTTATGTTTATATCATTTTATTTCAATGTTTTATTTAATTGTTTTATGTACTGTAAAGCACCTTTGAGCATACAAATGTATGAAAAGGGTGCTATATAAATATGGTATTCTTATTATTATTATTATAAGTAATTGATATAATTATAAAGCAGTCAATATTTTACACTCTCCCAAACTGTTAGCCGAATTTGCCATAATCATCATTTGCTCATGCATTACACATTAAAGGGGCCTCCGTGGCCGAGTGGTTAAAGCATCACGCTCAAAATCACAAGGTCTCCTACCTCTAGTTGGCGCAGGTTTAAATCTCGCTCACACCGATATATGTGAGCAAGTTTGGCAGTTTACTTTTGGAAGGTCGGTGGTCTCTTCCCAGGTACATTGTACCTGGGTTCTCTCCTCCATCAATAAAAACTGGATGCCACCAAATAACTGAAAAATTGTTGAGTGTGGCGTAAAACAATCAATCAATCAGTTAATCACTCTTCTGTCCATACATCAAGGACATCACAAGTATAAATTTAGTCAATTTACAATCTCTTTACACAAGACTTAAATATATATTGAAAGTAAAATAGTTATAGATGCACGTAGTCATTGTAAAATCCTATAAATTCAAAATTAAAAAAAACTTACTGTTTAATGTGTTGCAGAAGTTTCAAGCTAGCCCTGTACAAATCATTTCTCTGAATTGGAGAAGAAATCTCCTCTACCATGTCTATCCCCATCTTACAGCAGCAAAATGGAATAATGATTCAGAGGGGTCGACAAAAATCCAAATTTTCCCCCAAAATCTGACAGATGGGGATTAGCTGTAGGTGACAAAATCTTGTTGATTTCATTGGTTAATTCATTGGAAGGCACACGACCCAGCTGTCAGCATTTAAATTTTCAGCCTTATTTTGAACTTTTGCCTCAATTGACCATAAAGGATGTTTTGTATGAATACTGTAATTCGCAGAGCATCGGCACGCGTTCAGGGGCCGGTCAAACCCTGCCCAACAATAAAGGACAATTGCTTCAAAAACTGAACAGGAATGTGAAGAAAATTATACTTGGTGGGCAGATTGGGTTTATTCTGGAAAATTGTTTGTTTGATGTTTTCAGAGATTATTTACTGATTTGACTTCAGGGGCAGGTGCTAAGTTTGCCTGTGTCAATATCCTCAGAGTGTTAAACAAAGCGGTGCCACATAATTTCATACAACATCTGACGTTCTTTTTAAATTCTGCAATACTCTCCACTGTCTCATCACCTGCTACCTGAACTTGAATTGCTAAATAGTGAAAACGCAAAATGTTTCACCTGTCTAAAGGAATGAGAGTATCTAAAATTGCAGGAACTGTTAGGTTGTGTAACCCTGTATGTCATATATCATGATTGTGCATAAGAATGTCTGTGTAGCCCACTGCAGTGTCAGCCCGATTTCCCTAAAGACTAATTCTCACACAATATCACCATAAAAACTCTTCTCCGAGCCCAGTCATCAATACTGAGACTCAGAGATGTAAAAGTTAATTTTCGTGAATTACGAGCCAAAAAAATGTCAATATTTCAGCATGGATTTCTCCATATCATTCATGCCTTTTTCTTTGTCTGGGCAGTGAACATCCAATTGTGATAAGCCCACGATTAATGAAAATTCATGAAGTTTTGTAGCTATTTTAAACCCATTGATTTTTATGTCTCTCTATGTCATCTGTCTTTAGTACTCAATTTATAAAAGTGCAGTGTACTTGAAAAGTAAACAAAAGGATTTCAAGGAGTATAACTGTCCAAACAAGACAATTTACAACTTTAAGCAAGTCCCCTGTCCTCAGGAATTAAGACAATGTTTAGAAACCATATAACCATAAAATCTGAGAAGCCTATAAATAAGACATGTATAGAAAAACTGGTTCATCAAAACAATGCCAGGTAAACAGACATGATAAATTTAAGACAATTGCCGCATAATGTCATACTATTTTCAGCGTAACAGTACATTACTTTCAACATATTTTTTTGTTTTCCCTTCCTCCGACTAATTAAGTTCCGAAATCATAATTTCATTAGTTTTGTAACTTGCCATAGATGACTTACTACTTTGATAATTAAGTGTTTGTATGAAATAAGGACTGAGGGCTCAGTGCCACTACAGTTCAGTTAAAAGCATACCAAGATAAGGAGGAGATAACTTATCACAGACACCTGTTTAGCTTGTTCTATTTTCCCATTTCATTCAAATCAGGAACTAGGACCTCTTGCAGCAATGGGATTATCCATGTCCAAATTTGTCCTAAAAGTACTGACTAAATTAACATAACATCAACCCCCCCCCCCCCCCCCCCCCCCCCCCCCCCCGAAAAAAAAAATCACAGACTGGTGTGTGTGAAGGTGGGTAAATGCTTATACATTGTATAATGACAAATAAATATCTGGTTTCATCATTATAGAGAAATAGAATAATGGGGAAAAATTAATATAATAATAATATTTAATTTAAAGATGTGTTTCTATGGAAACATGAATGCCCCTCAAGTCTTATTGTAATAAAACTGGCCAAGACTTACACAATGTTGACCTATTAAAGTCTTCATCAAAGATTTATTTAATTAACACTCAAACAGGAAGTCTGCATGTAGTTCAACAAAAGTTAACTATGGACAACACTGGGATTTGATCATTGGCATGAGAACTTTGTCTTTACCTTAAATAATTAAAGCTTTATATTACAGAGTGAAAGCCAGCTGTACTGAAATGGTTATAATGAGATACACAGTAGTCATATCAGTAACAAAGTAGAATTTTCCTAGGCAAGGAAAGATTGATTGTTTGTTTGTTGTTTTCCGCCACACTCAACAATTTTTTCAGTTGTCCGGTGGTGTCCACTCAGCCACAGAGGCCCCACCAAGGAAAGAAATAATTTCTTGATGGATGTAGTAGAATTATGATTATAACAAAACATGATGCATCCAAGGAGGTTTACGGTGTTTGTATTATACTGTACGTAGTGATACGTCTTCATAAAAGGTAAAAGTTATGAATGATAAGACATGCCACTGCCACCATTTTTAGCTCACCTGAGCCTACATCATTACATTGTCAGACTAGTGTGGGGTCCTAATATGGTGTCAGAATTTTTTGTGGGAATAAAAAGTGTAAAAAATAATCTTTTTAAAATCTTCTGATGAAAAGAAAGACTAAGGTGACTCAGGTGAGCATCACGGCCAATGGGCCTCTAGTTCAATTTGAGGCAAGCATTGTGATTCAACATCATTCACAGCAGCCTTGACGATTGGTAAATGATAAAATAATTTTGTATACATAATACCAAGACCTTGTCAAACAAATCGTACAAACTTCAATATTGACAGTCAGTTTCATTCAAGGAATCTTAAGAATAACATTGTTCCTGTTTAGCTGAATTGATATCTGTTAGCAAATCTGTCATTTTCTTGTGCTGTCAACCAGCCGATAATTGAATATATATTCTGTCAATACAGATATGATCAAAACACTTCCTGTGCATAAATCAAACTAAAATGGTCAGGGATTACAAAAGGATGTGTTGGCGGTCCAGGGCTTAATGATATATTACACTGCATTATATATATAACCAACCCCCCTCCCAAATTACAACTCAAAATAAACAGGAAACTGTCAGGAAATCTTTTACAGGGCCACTGTCAGCTCAAAAGATCAAAATGTCTTGTCACACCGACTCCAACTCAGATCATCTTCACACAGATAAAGAAAAGGAAATATTTGTTTACATTTAAACAGTACAAGCTACAAACACACTGAAGAGTGTTTTTAAAACCATTTGGATACCTCTTTAAAATCTTTCACACGAGAGAAAAATATTTTTTGTGCAAGGTCAAAGTATAAAAAGATATTTTTCAAGATAAAATTTGTGTGTGTATATATATATATATATATATATAGATGGTTGTCTATCATACAGTGATAGGACATGCAATTTGAACTTAGCAGGTGCTTGTGATAATTACTGATAAATAGCCTTATTAATGGTCAATTGCTGGGAGCAGTGCATTGATTTGTCCATACAAAGCCATGAATCAATTAAAGTGATTTGTGTATCACATCCAGCCACCTGCCTTGTTTATATTGAATTAATGTCCAGCTTTAATCACACACCATTAACTGCTTATAAAAACCATGGATCAATAACACGATATCAACATTTTCAGAGCAAAAATCCATATTCATATTGGGCCAACAGTATCATATTTCATCATTTCAGATGAATACAACTTTAATAAAAGATTTAAAAAAAAAAAATAAACATATATATATACAATTAACAAATTATGAAAAGTTAATGATTCTTACATGTTATGCTTTCTCCTCCTTCCCATGCTTTCAGTAAATTGAAAAAACATAATTTCAAGATGATTCTTAAGAAGAACTATTTTAAAAACACATCGCATCTTTATAAATAGAAAATAAAAAATATGGTGTTTTATTAGCATAAAATCAAGTCATCTCACCAAAATAGATTATTTGAAAGAAGGGGAAAAATGGTCCCCTGTGTTTTCTCAAATTTCCTTTTAAATATACCGTATATTGCATCAAACGACACGCTGTTGACACCTTGATATACAATATGCGCACCTTGACATAGATAAAATTAACAGCTGATCTAACACAGAAACATGACAATATATATGAAAATAAAAGTTGAACGTGAGAGTTACATCACAACTAATAATATATTTACACACAATTGCAATATCATAATATAATTTTATATCAATGATTTATTTCACTCCTTTTTTACCTGAAATATTCTTGTAGACAAACGTCACAGAATCGATGTCCACACGATGAAATGATGACGGGGTCCTTCATGGGCAGACGACAGAGGGGACACAGACATCTGACGGGGTCCAGGCGCGTGACGAAAGTAAGGTCGAATCCAGGCATTCCGACAGAATGGCAAAAACACTAACCACCTATCGTAAACCGCGGAGAAGCACCCATCGCATTGATCGTTTGCAGGGCGTAGTGTAAAACAGGTACTGGCGAATACAGAAAGAACACAAACCAACAACGCACGCACACGTCACTAAACTTAGTGCAAAGTAAACACAAACAAAAACATGATTCTTAAATCGTATCGAAAATGATGAAGCACAGATTATGTGATGTCGTCCCAAAGCATAATATAAAGAAAATTCCTATATGACATCAAAACACAGTCCAATTGATCTATCGACTGAAGGTACACACCCTCAGATTGTACTAACTACACATGGCGGTCCCCTCCGGGTGTTATGTTACAAATTGGCACGAAACCATTTATCAAGTTCGTATCTAAAGATTAAGCAATCTTTATCAAGAACGCACGTTCACACCGTGTTTGTTATTTAATTTACCCCCTGCAGATAAGTCGAGAATCAAGATTACATCTTTTTAATTCACTTCTGTTTAAAGGTGATTTGGAGACCTGCGTTTATACATCACTTCAAGTTCCGGTCTAATTAATAGATTAACCCTTCATTAAATATAGAGATGGGGTTACCTCTGCAATTAAAAATTACATGCTACGTGTTTTAATTTAAAGATGCCATTCAAAACACAGTTCTAATTGCAAATATCTTCAATTTTCATTTTAAAAATACACCTGGGGGGGCGGGGGGGCTGTAAAACTTGAGCCTGCATACTTTTCATTAAGCGCTAACGCTAACGTGTGCTCAGTTGAAGCATCTTCATTTGGTGCTTTGCACGTAGCTTAGTTATCAAAAGAGGAAGAATCCTATTGATTTCGGGGCCAAAACGTCAAGGTCACAAAATTTCATAGAAAAAAAGCTTGTTGACACTCGTTGCTAAGGGATGTGTCCCGCCTTACGGAGCTCTAGTTGACTATTTCTACATGGAAAATTAATGAATTTTGCAGATAATTCAAGAGTCAGAAATGACTATCATCGTAGCAGGTCTTTTGACAATTACCGAACAGAATCAGTGATCACTGTTGTAATCTGAGTGTAGTAAAACAAATATATGAGATACCGCATAATTTAACTATTCACCAATATTTAATCAATTGAAATTCAATCATCTCTGAATATTTCAATAATCTTTTTCTTTTTTTTTTAAGCATGTATTACAAATTTAAGAATTTACATACATTATAGATAAATAATGAAATAAGATAACGTATAATGTGTAAATAAAAGATCTTTGACAGGAGAGCTCACCGAGCACCACACGCCCACCGCAGTAAATAATGAAATAACGCGAATATAATGAGACAGCGAAATTACGGACATCTGACGGATGATTCTATTTTCGCCAGAAGGAATTCTGATTCTGTCGTGATCAGTCGGAAGAAAAATAGGTAGGAAGAGAGAGAGAGAGAGAGAGAGATGATGGGGTTGTATATTAAATGCTTTAATTGCTTTTCGAATTTTATTTTTTATTCCATATCACCTTGAGTTAAATTACCTTGGAATCGTAAACAAAAACTGCCCATTGATTAATATCTAATTCAGATGAGTAGCCATGGACAGGAACAAACTTTACATTTGGATTTATGGCATATTTTTCCCGGTCGTTCTACAGGATGTTATTTCAAAAACTTGTGAGTACCATAAAAAATCCTTAATAACTATGCACTTTTTTTGTTGTAAACTGAATTTTTTTAAAATGCCATAACAAATTGCACAGCTGTCGACTGTTGCATAACCGCACTTGGTAGTATTTAAATCATCTATTTCTGTACTGTGGAATTTATTTTAAGTGTATCTTTAAAATGTATCTGAATTATTAGTAACTCACGTGTCTTCTTTTATTCACTCTTTACATTAGAAAATAAACAGTACACGAACAAGTTCAAACGCAAAATATTCTCGACGTTCGTTAATCTAAGGACGTAGGTTCTGAACGCGCTTTAAATGTCGACTCTGGTATTCAAACAGGTGCCCTTTATAACCAGCCGTGCAGAACTGACTACCGAACTACATATTCCCACTGGGCTTTTGCATCCCTCTCTCCAATCTTCACAATCACATACTTGTGGATTTTAAAGTACAATAATTCTGGGAAAAGATTGCACCATCCCTTCGCGATAGATTTCCTGAGAAATATGGTTGGTTAGCTGTATATTATCTAATAGACTGCTTGAAAATATCACACTAATATGTAGACATTACAATTCCCGGTGATGGGCTGTAAAAATTTAGGCCTATGATAGGCGCTTATGGCCTTTGAGCAGGGAAGGATCTTTATCGTGTCACACCTGCTTTGACACGAGACCTCGGTTTTTACGGTCTCATCCGAAGGACCGCCCCATTTAGTCGCTTCTTGCGACAAGCAAGGGGTAATGAGGATCTATTCTAACCCGGATCCCCACGGGAAGAAGAATATTGCAACTTGTTTCTTTAATTCGTATGCTAATTAGTATGTATATTCGCTGTTTCGGTCTTGTCATGGTGCAGAATGTAACTCACATTGCTGGAATGGTACGTTGCAAAAGATCTATTGGTTTTGAAGGTCAAAGGTTAAAAGTCAAGGTCACTGACCCCCCCCCCCCCCCCGAAATTTCTTATGCACAAGATTTGAATTTCTTTCGTGATTTTTATCAGTTACAGAATTGTAACTTGTATGAATACATTTGTCGTTATTGCTTTTCAAGTCAAAAGGAAAAACGTCAAGGTCAGTGGGGAGGAAGCTCCCTGTATACAAGACTGGCAACCAAATTCATTAAATAGGGATATTATCTGACACAAGGACAGGACGAATCATCAGAGAGCCTGTCCACGACTGTTGTCGTCTCCTACTCCTCACGAGACGTGGATATCCGACAATGGTGAATGCCATGCTTTGAGAAACAAAAAAAAAATTTCTCATGAAATAAAAGAATATTATTAAAAGAAATCATTTGAATAATCAGGACAATGAGAGAAATCATTCATACTCATCAAACTGGGAACTGTTAATACGGATTAGAAATGGGTTCCGGCATTTGTTTCTTTGGATGACAGATTTGACCTTTGTATGGTGCTTAATTACGGTCGTAGCAGAGAAGGGTCGGTATCAACTCGCTTATATCTAATGTCCCATCCGAAATACCCTTGACTTTCACTTCTAATGACGGGCGTTTGGTGAAGAAGAAAAAAAAATCATTATTGATGTTAAACAACTCCATATGAATTTGTCATTGGCGACTGGGTCAAGGATATTGCACTATAACCTATATGTAAACAATGGAGTAAATTTCAACAATGAATAAATGTTTCTCTCCAATCTCCGTTGTCTCTTTTTACATTTTTTCATGCATCAGGAAACTTAACTACATTGTCAATACCACAGAATACTAATTTATCCACGTTTAAAAAATATATCTTATCCCTGGGATTTGGAAACATCACTGGTATACTGGGATTTGGAAACATCTCTGGTATACTGAGATTTGGGAACGTCTCTGGTATACTGAAATTTGGGAACGTCTCTGGTATACTGGGATTTGGGAACGTCTCTGGTATACTGGGATTTGGGAACGTCTCTGGTATACTGAGATTTGGGAACGTCTCTGGTATATTGAGATTTGGGAACGTCTCTGGTATACTGAGATTTGGGAACGTCTCTGGTATACTGAAATTTGGGAAAGTCTCTGGTATACTGGGATTTGGGAACGTCTCTGGTATACTGGGATTTGGGAACGTCTCTGGTATACTGAGATTTGGGAAAGTCTCTGGTATACTGGGATTTGGGAACGTCTCTGGTATACTGAAATTTGGGAAAGTCTCTGGTATACTGGGATTTGGGAACGTCTCTGGTATACTGGGATTTGGGAACGTCTCTGGTATACTGAGATTTGGGAAAGTCTCTGGTATACTGGGATTTGGGAACGTCTCTGGTATACTGGGATTTGGGAACGTCTCTGGTATATTGAGATTTGGGAACGTCTCTGGTATACTGAGATTTGGGAACGTCTCTGGTATACTGGGATTTGGGAACGCCTCTGGTATACTGGGATTTGGGAACGTCTCTGGTATTCTGAGATTTGGGAACGTCTCTGGTATACTGAGATTTGGGAACGTCTCTGGTATACTGGGATTTGGGAACGTCTCTGGTATACTGAGATTTGGGAACGTCTCTGGTATACTGAGATTTGGGAACGTCTCTGGTATACTGGGATTTGGGAACGTCTCTGGTATACTGAGATTTGGGAACGTCTCTGGTATACTGGGATTTGGGAACGTCTCTGGTATACTGAGATTTGGGAACGTCTCTGGTATACTGGGATTTGGGAACGTCTCTGGTATACTGGGATTTGGGAACGTCTCTGGTATACTGAGATTTGGGAACGTCTCTGGTATACTGAGATTTGGGAAACGTCTCTGGTATACTGAGATTTGGGATCAAACTCCGAGTTCCTGCACACGAAGCGATTATTCTGCCGACTATGAGACAAGTTTTGGAATATGTGTATGAATATAAGATGAAAATTAATACATTACAAAACTTATTGCTGAGTCTGCACTTTTTGTTCTTAACAGATACAAATGGGCATACTTATGGAGACATATTGGAAAATTCCCAAATTATACCGACAATGCCCAGAGTACCGGGACAAGAGAAATCAACAAATGAATACTCCAAGGCAGAAAAGGAGCCGAAATTGGTTTCACAACCATCAGTCGAAGTTTCAGAAAATAGTTCCACACTGATAGGGAATCCCGGAGAGAAGTTTTCCAGAGACTCTAACCATGCGACACAACAGACATCACAAACAACACTTCATATCGCTGGTAATCAAAATACAAAATATTCACTGCATACCTATCCACCAAGTGTTCTTCCCAAGGAGGAACATGAAACAACTCCGTCTTCTGTTTCTCAAACGTCAACTAGAGATCTAAATCACACACCAGACACGAGTTTCGCTTTGGCGACGTCACCACAGGATACGCTACCAAGAGAAGAGAACGAGATGTATGTGTTGCCCTCAAACAATGCACTACATCTGTATAAGGACGAAGAGGACGAGACTTCTGTACAAACGGAACTCTCCGATAGTTATGCTGGATTTGATGGTCCTCAAACACAAAGGACGGAAGGTGCGAGTTCATCTGATGAAGCATACCTCTACCACACATCCACTGAACAAAATGTGCCAAAGCAATCCACCAGCACCTCAACAGACGCAGCAATGGATTGGGTCCCATTTTCCGAAAACCCAGAGGCAATTAATACAAACACAACAATTCCAACAGAATTCTCTTACACTAACATAGGAAGTGCGTTGTTATTTCACAAACAAGTGATTCCGTCTACAGTCTCACTGCCTGCTAATACTGTATTCAGAGAAACAGATGCTCCTGAGGAATCAGAGACAGACGCCTCAGATGAAGAATCACAGATAGACGCCTCAGATGAGGAATCAGAGACAGACACCTCAGATGAGGAATCAATGACAGATGCCTCAGATGAAGAATCACAGACAGACGCCTCAGATGAGGAATCAGAGACAGACGCCTCAGATGAAGAATCAGAGACAGACACCTCATATGAGGAATCACAGACAGATGCCTCAGATGAAGAATCAGAGACAGACGCCTCAGATGAGGAATCAGAGACAGACGCCTCAGATGAAGAATCAGAGACAGACGCCTCAGATGAGGAATCAGAGACAGACGCCTCAGATGAAGAATCAGAGACAGATGCCTCAGATGAAGAATCAGAGACAGACGCCTCAGATGAGGAATCAGAGACAGACGCCTCAGATGAAGAATCAGAGACAGACACCTCAGATGAAGAATCACAGATAGACGCCTCAGATGAGGAATCAGAGACAGACGCCTCAGATGAGGAATCAGAGACAGACGTCTCAGATGAAGAATCAAAGACAGACGCCTCAGATGAGGAATCACAGACAGACGCCGAGGGATATCTCACTAAAGTTCTCGCTTCTCCTGAAGATTCCATACAGTCTCCCGAGCATTCAGTTAGTGCTTTACAAGGAAGTACAACAGAGGAAGAATCATCTAAATACACAAACGCAGAGGACAATCAGGAAACAAACACAGTTCCAAATCCCCATCAGAAGATAGAGCCAGCCCCTTTTCACGCTGGTTTGCCGTCCCATGATTTGGAATCGACCACTAGCGCAGAGGATGGTAACCTCTCAGACACTGCAGCCGAGGACCAGAACGGCGTGGGTGTATCGTCCCAAATGACTACCTCCATAAACTCATCAGACGAGAAATTTGCATCTGCTGAACAGCTTCTCGGGAATTTAACTTCGTTAACACGAGAGGAAATACGTGCAGTCATAGACCGACACTTGGGACCCGTTCTTACAGCGGCGATAAAAACTAATGATACACCAGCGGCATTAAATTGTCTTAATAAATCTACTAGCAATCCTCTACAGGAAGAGAGAATTCCCGACAGAGCGCAGGCGCAGAGTCTTGATACCAAAAATGACATAGAAGATACGGAACCAGGTAAGACTCTTATCATCGTCATCGTCATCATCATCATCATACACTGACATTTGACAAAAGTCACGAATAATGCTTCAGAATGTTAACGAATAGTTTCAGGTTTCCATGCTGCTACCAGGTGTTTTACGGGGAAATTGGACCTAGGAATATTGGTTGATGCGTCCGATGACTTTCGAAAGAGGGATATGATACGTCTGCAGCAGTTTATTGTTAAGTTACTCCGACCATACAAGTTCGGTGAAGAAAATATCAAGTTATCTATGATAACTTTCGCCGCGCAATCGCACCTGATGTTCGACTTTGAGCAGTTTGATCATGACATCAGGAATGGAGGAAGGACCTTAGTTGAAAGCAGAATCAGAAAAAAGATGAAACCAGGAGGGCGCAGAAATACGGCCTCTGTTTTACACGTGACAAATGATAGACTTTTTGGTGGATGCGGAGACCGTAGCACTGTGCGTAATGTAGTTCTGCTCATCTCGGGTGGCGATTTGTTGGAAGGCAACCACGAACAGACGCTACAAGAGGCAATGTCCCTGAAAAAAACCGGGATACACATTCTTGGTTTAATTTTGGGGCAGTGTGATGGTGAAAAGGTAAATGGTTTCAAGTCTGTTGTGTCGAACAGTGAAGACACCATATGCGTGAAAAAGTCAAAATTACTTCCAACATTCATTGAAGAATTGCGGGGAAAATTATGCAAGGAAATAGTAAGCGCGAATTAAGAATCAATAAAAGGTGTGAAGAAAATTTTTTTTCATCGTGTCTGATTTCCGTTTATCAAATGCAATTCCTTCTCAGAAGATGGTCAGATTCTGCAAAAAGATAAATTTTAGGGGGCAAAACCGGTGTCATATAGTGAAACTTCCCCCTAGCGAGACCCCCCAGAAGACTGGCTATATATGACAATTATGCAGTATTTCTCTACCATAAATTACTTCCCTACTACACTGATCTGGCCATGTTTATATATATATATATATATATATATATATATATATATATATATATATATATCTTAACGTCAATATTATAACGAAATATTGCTAGATGTATGAATTTTAATATTTCA